>CAEFZP010001209.1:182500-187911 GCA_903064625.1 Mallotus villosus | reverse complement strand
CTGTTCCCATCCGTCTCTCCTCAACCCTCTCCCTCTCTTTCTCTGGAACAGCTAGAGAGACCTCACAGTTCTCAGGGTATCAGTGCTGACTCATTCCTGGCTTTGCCATTGACTCGAGTCAAGGCAAAACACACTCCACGACCCAGCGAGAGCACTCAAGACTGGCTCTGCTATCGAGAGACATGTTTGTCTTTGAACTGCAGTGTGGGAAACTCCTTGGCTGTCCGAGGATGTGACACTGTCTTCTCTCCTGTCCACAAAGCTGACATGTCCACGTGATTGTTGGACACTGCATCGTAATGGATTAGGCTACATGCATACTTCCAATGACACACTTGCAGTACATGAGCACGCACGAACACACGCACACACACACAACATGCAGGCACACAAAACAAACAACCCAAAAAAGCACACACACACACTCACACTTCAGGTGTTCCCCTCAACATTACTGGGAAGACGAGAGGGGAGCAGGCGAAGGCACGGTGCGGGAGGAGGGAGAGAGTGTGCGAGGGAAGAAGAGGTGGAGAGGAAAGGAGAGGCGAGATGGTGGTAGAGGGGAAGGAGAGGCTGGAGAGGAAGGAAGGAGAGGGAATAGGGTGTAGCAGGGAAGGAGAGGGTGTAGCAGGGAAGGAGAGGCTGGTAGCAGGGAGGCAGAGGTGGAGAGGAAAGGAGAGGTGTAGCAGGAAGGAGAGGTGGAGCAGAAAGGAGAGGTGTTGTTTGTTGTAGCAGGGAAGAATTCCTTTTTTCTCCCTCAGTCACACATTCAGCTCGATGAGGGAGAATCCATTCAACAGAGCCAGGTCGATTAGACACATGGGATTGCTTTCTGTGAGCCGCGTTGTCATGCCATGAGACCAGTCTCAGCAGCGGGAGCAGCCGTGCACAGCAGCCCAGCTGGTGAGGGCCGTGCCCCACGTGAATCTCCCACGCTGCTACCCTGTAGAGCTCCACGGCAGAGTCATCGGCTCCAACAGGTTATCCCTGTCAGAGCTAATGCCATGGGCTTACACACTCCAGCGCATCCCCGTCTGACACACTCCATCTTGCGCGCTGCGCATGAGCAAACGCGCTGCTCGCTGGGGACGCGCTCTGCGAGCGCGTCAGCAAAGAAGACGAAACCAACACACTACGGAGTCAGTAGTGTCCCTGGTCTCAGCACTTGATCTCTTTTCACACCATCCAGCAAGCCATCTCCTCTGGTGATCCTGCAGACATTGCCTCCATCCATCCAGTCCCTCATCCGACAAAGTGCGCAAGAACGCAGCACGATCACGCCCTCACGCCCCATAAAGCGATCCAGCCGCAGCAAAGCACGAACGCAACATCGCAGACTGACAATCCCCACATCCATGTCCCTCCAGCCCGCATCCCTGCCAGCGCGCCATCCGCCAGCCCTCAGCAAGGCCATCCCGCCATCCTCCATCCCTCCAGCCCTCCAGCCCTCATCCCTCCATCCTGCCATGCCCTCCATACCCTCCATCCCTCATCCACTCCAGCCCTCCTCCCTCCATCCCTCACATCTCTCCAGCCACTGCTCGCGCAGCATGTGAGAGCAGGGGAGAGACCCTGTGAGTGGGTCGATGTGCTATGGCCGGTTTCGGATGAGATTGGAAAGACCCATGCAGGATTCTGACACAGACGTTACTACCCACGCAGATTATGATGCACACAGGCACACACACACGCAGATGCACACAGGCCCAACAGCAAAGCAGCAGATGCACAAAGGCACACACACACACGTACACACACGCAGCTGCACACAGGCCATTAAACTGGCTGCTTTCAGAGATGAGTTGCTGTACTGTGACAGCACATCTCCATTTCGGGAGGGGGACCGCGCAAGCCAAGAGAACCGACCCACCCTGCTCAGAGAGACAGGACACGACACGAGCAGACCCCAGAACAGCAGCAGAACCGCAGAACCGCAGAACCACAGAACCGCACGAAACCGCAGCACGCAGAACGCAGAAGAAACCGCAGCAGCAGAGAAACACGGCGAAACTGCATGCAGAACCACAGAGAAACCGCCGACTGGGATGGGAAACAGTGGTTCTTCCACGGGCAGCATCAGGTGAGCCAAGCTATGAGCCGTAACTCCACAGTAGACAGATGTCCTGAGCGCCCGCATGACTGGGAGTTTCCACCAGCTCTACGGTGTGGTGTCGTGTGTGTGGTTGAGTGCGGAATCCACGATCAGGAGGGCCGGTGCGCATGTGGGGCAAAGGGGCATTGGTGTGAGCAGTGCGATGGAAAGCGTGATGATTTAGGAGTACTGAGGGAGGTCGGGTGTGTGTGGAGACCTTCTAGAAAGGGCTCAGAGTGTTGTGGAGCGTGTGGGTTAGTGGGTGTGTATGTGTGCGAGTTAGAATATGGCAGAGGCAGGTGAAAATGCTGCTGTCCACATCGTCATGAGAATCCTAATCAGAGGACGTCTCTGAGACAACTAGGGCTGGTCTGGGGTTTAAACGGGAGCAGTTTTATGGCCTCTTATGGCATGTTTGTAAAAGAAAGTGACGAGAAAAAGAAAGATGGAGAGAGAGAGGAGGAGACAGAGAAAGGTGCCCAGAATAATGCAAACTCTGAAACATTTCACTGGATTCCCTTCCAATAAACAATTTTTGGACAACATTTAAAAGGGCCAATTATACAAATATAAAGTGAATAGCAGCATTCTCCTGCGTGGTTATACAATAGAGCCTTCTGGGAAAGTTTATAACAGTTATAATAAGTTATAACAGGTACAGTAAAGTCTAACTTTGTCACTGGATAAGGTTCATGATGGGGAGGAAGATGTATCGCCACACCAGGGATGACTCTCGTCAGCACGCGACGTGAGCGCGACGCAACCCCGCGCACGGCCGCGCAACCGCGCAGAACGCAGACTCGCACCCGGCGCACGCGACGAGACACGAGAGCGGAAAACGAGACGCGACGCGAGAAAGAGCGACGGAAGAGACAAACGAGGAAGAGAAGAACAGAGGCGAAGCCGAAAAGAGAGACGAGAAGACAGAGAGCGAAAGCGAAGAGAGAACGAGCGACAGGCAGAGAAGCAAAGAGAGAAGAGGAAGAAAGAAAGAAGAAGATCGTACATTGAACCACAGATAAGACATGCTAGATACGCACCCTTCCCTCTCGCACTCCTCTCTCTCTCCTCTCCTCTCCTCACCCCTCCTCACCCCTCCCTCCTCTCAACCCTCTCCTCACCCCTCCACATCATTTCAGTGAAATCCCCACACATGTGGACATACATCAGTGTATGCAGCATGAAAGCAGAGCAGCTCTCAGGTTTAGGACAGAGAAGATCTGTGACTCTGCTGTGGATGGACCACAGTCACCTCACACACACACACACACACAGCCGGGTACAGGACAGACCTCTCCATGTCTACTCCAGTCCACAGAACCCACACACTCTCCACAGCTATGCAGTCACTTCCGAAGAGCGACTGGTTAACCGACCTCCTGGACAACATGGAGCTCATCCTGCATGTCCTGGACAGGGAAACATCTGGATGGAACAGCTAGTAACAATCATCGCCAACGTCGTTGCCAATCATCTCCGCAATTTGTTTACTACTAGCTACCAGATAGCAAACAATCAGCAAACAATCACATTGTAGCTGCCCGTGCAAGCAAAAGTTACTTCAATGCCAATAAAAGAAAAAGAAACAGCTTGAGACTAACCTTGGTCTCTTGCACAGTAAACAGCACTAAGCCCTTACATTTAGAGACTTTCCCAAGACACATTTTGTTGCAGACAATGTTGGAGTTCTGCTCGCTTACGACCCATTTCACACCGATTCCTCCGGACTGGATCTCATGTTTCAGATTTTACAGGATTGCGCATGTTCCTCAGAGCAAGCCAGTCACAACAAACTGTTCTGGTGCTCAAGCACTGAGACGGCAGAAGTCTGTCCCTACTTAGAAGACGCTTGACATGCTATCTTACGACACAATCCTAAAACATGTATATATATAAATAAAATATAAAAAATATAGAAAAATACATGTTAACGTTCTAAGAAGGTGGCTAGTCACAACATAAAATCCTAATGCGTACTGCATCAGGGAAGGTTCAGCACAGGGGTGCCATGCAGGAGAGGATGATGAACACACACACACACACACACACCACACACACGCCTGTCAGTCTCCTACCTCTGCTCCTCCTGGCAGTGGGGGGGGCGCTGGTCAGGACAGTTCCTGCGAGGAGGCAGAAAAGCAGGAAGGTGTCGAGGAGCTGCATGGTTCTGGAACACTCCGCCGGGGGCTCAGGTGAGCTGGGATGACGCAACACAACGCCGACCAGGAAAATCTTCTAGAAAGATCTTCTCTCTGGTAAACTGGACCTCCTCCCTGAAGCTCGAGTGCTGACGAGGGACTGACGCTGGAGAAGGTGACTCAGAACTGGGATCCTGGATGAAGCTGAATCTCTCCAACGAGGTGAACAAAACTACGACTAACTCGACACGAGAGCATTAGCACTGGACTGACTTAAGGTGAGATCACTTTGAGAACAGAGCTGTAGGCTAGGATAGTGCAAGGTCAGCTCTTCCAGACTGACTGACTGGCTGTTGCAGGTTGTCTGCGGTGGTCTGGTGGGCTGTGGTCTGCAGGGTGGAGGGTGGTACCTGGTGGCTAGTCTGCTTCTCAGAGGCTCAGGGTCTCAGGACTGGGACAGCTCACAGGAAAGGCTGGTGTGCTGCAGCCAGTTGCAGCTGCAGCATCTATACCTCCGAGGGGAGGGGCCGGACGAGAGGCAGACACACACCACTCCACGCGCTCCACTGGCTGTAACTCTCTCTCTCTGTCTCTCTCTCTCTGTCTCTCTCTCTCTCTCTCTCATCTGTCTCTCTCTCCTCTCTCTCTCTGCTCTCTCTCGCTCTCTCGTCTCTCTCTCTCTCTCGTCTCTCTCTCTCTCTCTCTGTCTCTCTCTCTCTCTCATCTCTCTCTCTTTCTCTCTCTCTCTCTCTGGGGAAGAAGTGGTTCGGGTTGGACTCTCTCTCTTTTCTTCCCTCTCTTTTCTTCACGTTTCCTTTTTTCCTTTTCTTCACAGTGACTCTACCTCTTTATATTTCCATCCTCCAGGCGCTCGCTGCTCTGCCACACTCAACTCGACTCTACTTTATTCTACTCAACTTACCTCTACTGGTATTCTACTCTGCTCCACCCCACCCTACTCTATTCTTCCGTACTCTTCTCTGATCTATTGGACTCTATTCCTCCATGTCCGAGTTGGAGAACATTCCCCCGGGGTGGTTGAGGTACCTCAGCAGGAGAGCCTTGGCCAGCTTCACCCTGACACGGCGTAGCCTGCCTGTGCTGCTGGAGCACACGCTAAAAACACGCGGTTCCTTCACAGACCACCTCTCGCACACGTGTCCCGAACGGGATGTTTTGGC
>CAEFZP010001209.1:150000-175000 GCA_903064625.1 Mallotus villosus | reverse complement strand
CCACCTCCACACCACATCCCCCCACCCTCCACACCACATCCCCCCACCCTCCACACGACATACCCCCCACCCTCCATACCACATCCCCCCACCCTCCACACACACCCCCCACCCTCCACACGACATCCCCCCACCCTCCACACCACATCCCCCCACCCTCCACACCACATCCCCGCACCCTCCGAACAGCAACGCACTCAAGCCGGGAGCTAACGTACCCCTGCCGCCATCTCGGCTTGGTTTCCGCTGTGTCACTGCGGAGCGGGCTGGTGACATGAGAGAGCCAGGCGTCGTCCCCGGCGACGGGAGCCACAGTCCCACACAGGGCCATCTGGGGAGGGTTACCGTGACATCACGTCACACCACTCGTCACTATCGTCCCCATCATCAAAGAACGAGAGACAAGCGGTGTTGTAAACAAGAGAGGCTTGTGTGACAGAGCTGAAAGCAGACATGTGCTTCAGGTCCTCCATGGATCCCAGCTGAAACTGAGACCATCTCGGATGTTGATGAGGATGTTTTGATCATTCTCAGCACCAGCTATGATGGTTCTTCTTGAACTTGGGTTTCAGACTAAACTGAGAGACATCATGGCTGGTTGTCAAGGCTCTGGATGAATCCATGATCAGTAATCAGTTCTTCATGTGTAATTTGTTGAAAGGGGTTTTATGTTTTCGTTAAGATTTTACATGCAAGCTGTCTTTATTGGAAATGTTTGTTCAAATGTTAAAAATAAGTTTACAAATGATGTTCCTTTATTCTGTTCCATAAATCCCAGAGATGATGAGCGGTATCCAACATGTGTTCTGTGTGTGTGTGTTCTCTGTGTGTGTGTGTGTGTGTCTTTGTGTGTGTGTGTGTGTGTCCATGTGTTCTGTGTCAGGAGATGTGAAGCAGGTTTTCAGCTGAACCAAATGAAAAGACTTCTTGACACTCTGCACTCCAAGCCTGAAGAAAAACTCAACCTTCCGCCAGAAGAAGAGAAAGCTTCTAGAGACTTCTAGAGACAGTGTTTACAACTGAAGACTGAATTAGCCCGCAAGTCAGACATCCTCACCAGCTTGTGTCAGAAGGTTGCATGTCATTTACACGTAACTGACAACGTACTTAGCAGCTAACCAACGTGTTTTCCCCTTCCCCGCATCACTATATAGAGTCTCTGTTCTATGTCTCTTCCGGGCACTGCCCAAGGACACAACGTCATTTGCACGTCCGGAATCGAACCGACAACCGTCTGATCGGTAGCCCGATTCCCTAACCGCTCAGCCATCTGACCCCCCCCCAGAGGCCAGGCCCGAGAACACTCGATGTGGCGTCTTGTCTTTAGCCGTCATTAAGTCATCATTACTCAACTCTCGCAGCTGACATTTTGAATCAATTTAAACTGTGCAGTGTTATTCTGATACTCTCTCTCTGTCTCTCTCTGCAGTTTTCCACAGACATCATTAGCTGTGGAGCTAGGCTGGGCGAGAGGGGATGTATTTTGGAAATAAAATACAGCTCCCTGATCAACTGCTGAAAGATTCTTGACAAAAATACCTGACGGCTAATTGGGCCAATAGAAAAAGGTCTGTGCTCCTCCCCCTACATCCCCCCTCCCCCCCTTCTGCTTTATTACCTATCCCTGTGGTTTACATTAAAATAGTTTCCAGCTATTGAAAAACGGGTCTGTTTGAAACAGACCCACTCAGGTAGCACCTGCTGTAGTGTTCAGTCACTGGAGGGGAGGGGGGGGAGGGGAGGGGAGGGGAGGGGAGGGGAGGGGAGGGGAGGGGAGGGGGAGGGGAGGGGGAGGGGAGGGGGAGGGGAGGGTGCGGGAGGGGAGGGGCGAGGGGAGCGGAGGGGAGGGGAGGGAGAGAGGAGAAGAGAAGAGAGGAGAGGAGGAGGGTGAGGGAGAGGGGAGGGGAGGGGAGAGGAGAGGAGAGGATGAGGATGAGGAGAGGAGAGGAGAGGGGAGAGGGAGGGGAGAGGATGAGGAGAGGAGAGGAGAGGAGAGGAGAGGAGAGGAGAGGAGAGGAGAGGACGTGAGGAGAGGATGGAGGAGCGAGCGGTAGCAGGAGGCAGTGAGGAGAGAGGAGCAGGAGAGGAGAGGATGACGGAGAGAGAGGGATGTGTGGAGAGGAGAGGTACGAGGATGAGGAGAGGGAGGAGGACGAGGGGAGGGCGAAGAGGGAGAGGAGAGGAGAGGACGAGGGAGGAGAGGAGAGGACGAGGAGAGAGGAGAGAGAGGAGAGTGAGATGGAGAGGAGAGGACGCGAGGGATGAGGAGAGGATTCGGAGAGGAGGAGGAGAGGAGGCGGGGGAGGAGAGGAGAGCAGAGATTGAGGAGAGATCGGAGAGGAGAGGAGAGGAAGAGGGGAGGAGAGCGAAGGAGAGGAGAGGACAGAGAGGAGAGGAGAGGGGAGGGGAGGAGAGGAGAGGAGAGGAGGAGGAGAGGAGAGGAGAGGAGGGAGAGGAGAGGAGAGGAGGAGGAGAGGAGAGGAGAGGAGAGGAGAGGAGAGGAGAGGAGAGGAGAGGAGAGGAGAGGCGAGAGGAGAGGAGAGGAGAGGGAGGAGAGGAGAGGAGAGGGGCTGAGAGGAGAGGAGAGGAGAGGGGAGGAAGAGGGAGAATAGAGGAGAGGAGAGGAGAGGAGAGGAGAGGAGAGGAGAGGAGAGGAGAGGAGAGGAGGAGAGGAGAGGAGAGGAGAGGAGAGGAGAGGAGAGGAGAGGAGAGGAGAGGAGGAGGAGAGGAGAGAGGAGAGGATCATAAAAAGAAAGGACCTGAAGAGGTGAGGTTGCCTCCAGACTCTACCACCACTGCTGGTTAGAGCAGAACATATGTCTGACATTCTCCTATCAGCTGACAGATACTGAAGCTGTTCTCCTGTTTAGAACCTCACTTTGGTCCAAAACACACACGCCATTGAGTGAAACCAACCTTCGTGTAATTGCCCTGCGTTTAGGGGAATCAAGGATAATCATGACCAGAACTCCAGGTTGAATTGCAGGTGTACCTGTGGGAAAAGTTTGGGTGACTGAGGGAACATGGTCGAAAAACAAAGTTAAAGATGTTTACAGAATCGCCGTAGGAAGAAGACGGGAGCCAGAGATTTGATTGCGTGATCAAGGTTTCTTGTGTTACCTTTTGGGAATAGAGAAGAAGGCAAGGAGAGAGGAGGAAGAGGAGGAGGAGAAGAGGGGAGCATAGGTGTGGAGGAGCAGCCAGGGGGAGAGGGAAAGGAGAGAAGAGATGTCCGGCTGTAATTGTGAGCACACCGTCATCCCTGACTGACAGAACTGGAAGAGAGAAAAGAAACTGCCCAGCTGTCCGGCTGCCACGGCAACCTAAACAACCTCAGTCCCTCCAAGACCGATTTTATTTCCAAAACATTCTTTAATCTCTCCACACACACGCACGCATATACTCTCACTTAGAAACACACACACACACTGACACACACCACACATACACACACGCTGACACACACCACACACACACACACCACACACACACACGCTGACACACACCACACACACACACACCACACACACACACGCTGACACACACCACACACACGCTGACACACACCACACGCTGACACACACCACACACACACACACCTCCCAGCCCTTTGTAACGTGAGCGATGGTGTGCTGCAGACGGTGTCTGGGCAGTGTGCTCCAAGATGCTCCATGCACGCTAGCACGCTAGCACACAGCTTTCAGCTGAGCAATCAGGAGCCGGCTCACCGGGGACATGGACCAGACCCAGGGTTGTTAAGCCAGACCAGGACCAAGGCTAAGAGAGCAAGATGAAGTCTGGCACGTGCATTCCACCTACAGTACAGTACACGCACGCAAACATAAACTTACTGTAAACATACAAATGTCCATAATAAGTGCGTTAATGCACAGATGGGCAGATACCCATGCAGAACAAACACTAGGTGTGTGTTGTGTTGGGATTCAGGTTGAAGTTTGTCATTCCTTTACATATGCACACACTGCTTTAGGGCTTGGAGGATTTGTTTGGACTGAGGACCATCTGGTCACCACATGCTTGTCAAAGACAACTCTCACGATTGGCCAGACACCAACCTATATCAGCCCAGTGAACATCAGTGATTGGCCGAGGAGCTCCTCGCTTCCTGTAACGAGAAGACTGTGATGTGTGCGAGCCCCGTGACTAAGATGGATGCTACAGCAGATCAGCACTGTGAGAGCCAACGACGGCCCATAGGTCTGAGGAGACGAGGTCAGAGGAGATGAGGAGACGAGGTCAGAGGAGATGAGGAGGACGAGGTCAGAGGAGATGAGGAGACGAGGTCAGAGGAGATGAGGAGACGAGGTCAGAAGAGATGTGGAGACGAGGTCAGAGGAGATGAGGAGACGAGGTCAGAGGAGATGAGGAGACGAGGTCAGAGGAGATGAGGAGACGAGGTCAGAGGAGATGAGGAGACGAGGTCAGAGGAGATGAGGAGACAAGGTCAAAAGAGATGAGGATACAAGGTCAGAGGAGATGAGGAGACAAGGTCAGAGGAGATGAGGAGACGAGGTCAGAGGAGATGAGGAGACGAGGTCAGAGGAGATGAGGAGACGAGGGTCAGAGGAGATGAGGAGACGAGGTCAGAGGAGATGAGGAGACGAGGTCAGGTCTCATCAGAGAACTTACTGCAGCGGGCAGACGTCACTGATGAATCTGCTCCCTCTAGTCTACAGCATTTACATTTACATGTATTCATTTAGCAGACGCTTTATCCAAAGTGACTTCCAAGAGAGAGCTTTACAAAAGTGCATAGGTCACTGATCATAACAACGAGATATCCCAACATTGCAGGTAGTCAAACATGAAGCATACATTGTGAAAAAAAACAAATAAGTGCCAAAGTCAAGAATCATAAGAGCATGAAGTTAAACAAGTTACAATTAAACAACATGGACCTCAAAAGTGCAAGAATGTACCTGTGGAAAGGCAAGCAACAGTAAACTACTTCACAGCGAGTACAAGAATTATAAATCAGTTACAGCTAACCAACAAGAGCAGCACGTCTCGAAGTAAGAGGGAGGGGGGGAGAGGGAGAGGGAGACGGGAGGGGGAGATGGGAGGGAGGAGGGGGAGCGGAGGGGAGAGGGAGAGGGAGGGGGAGAGGGAGGGGGGAGAGGGAGGGGGGAGAGGGAGGGGGACGAGGGAGGGGGAGAGGGAGAGGGAGAGGGAGGGGGAGAGGAGAGGGTAGGGGGAGAGAGGGAGGAGGGGAGAGGGAGAGGGAGAGGGAGAGGGAGAGGGAGAGGGAGAGGGAGAGGGAGAGGGAGAGAGAGGGAGAGGGAGAGGGGAGAGGGAGAGGGAGAGGGAGAGAGGAGAGAGGAGAGAGAGAGAGAGGGAGAGGGAGAGGGAGAGGGAGAGGGGAGAGGGAGAGGGAGAGGGAGAGGGAGAGGGAGAGGGAGAGGGAGAGGGAGAGGGAGAGGGAGAGGGGAGAGGGAGAGGGGAGAGGGGAGAGGGAGAGGGAGGGGGAGGGGGAGAGGGGAGAGGGAGAGGGAGAGGGAGAGGGAGAGAGAGAGAGAGAGAGAGAGAGAGAGAGAGAGAGAGGAGAGGGAGAGGGAGAGGGAGAGGGAGAGGGAGAGGGAGAGGGAGAGGGAGAGGGAGAGGGGAGAGGGAGAGGGAGAGGGAGAGGGAGAGGGAGAGGGAGAGGGAGAGGGAGAGGGAGAGGGAGAGGGAGAGGGAGGGCACAGGAGAGAAAGATCCCAAGGTCAAAATGGGACAAAGTGAAAGAAGCTTGGTGAAGGAGAGGAAGAAAGAAATGAGAGTTTGGTTTTCTCAAGCAGAGTATCAGATGTATAAGAATGATCTAATGTGCCCGGGAGACTGAGGCGGAGCCAAACCAGCAAGTTGTTCCTGCGTGTGATGATTGGTAGCTAGCTAGGCCGCAGGCTCAGCCAAGTTATGGAGACTCTCCAGAGGTCTCTTCACACTTTGGAGAGAAACTATTTTCATGAGAAGCCCCGTGGAAGCAAATCAGTTTGATCGGAATTTCATCAGTCGAATTTGAGCAGCCTGAATTTTGTTCTATTTGAATTTCTAAAGCTCCCCCAAAAAAAATGTTGATCTCAAATGTAAACAACAAAGTTTTTGCACAATTTTTGGCCAACACCGTTTCCACCGTTGCATATGGCCAAAAGCAACCCAGAATCTAGCAGTCAGTCAGTCATATCTGACTACTATTCACTCATAGTCATTGCAAACTGAAGAGGACAGGCTGTAAACTGAGGCTTTGAGCATGTCTGTGCTCAATTTATGGCAACATTGAGAGATATGTAAACTAGATTTGATCATTTGAAGTATGGAAAAAGACGCACCCAAATACAAAGTCAGTGGGCCTATTTGTATTTAATCCAGATGGCAAGAGAAAACAGTGTTTGCGTGTCAATATGTCAGCTGAAGTAGGCCATTCCATGTCCATCGCGAGTCCAGCTCTCTTTTTAGTTTTTTTAAATAAATGGAAGTAAAGAAAAAAACGTATGCCATTACAGGAGATCTAATTAGTAGTAAACGTTCGCTGTGTAAAACACAACCCTTAAGAGTTAGCGGGGGGTGGCAGGGCTAAACGCCTCGACCACAGACGATGAGGAATACCCAGAGGACCGCGCCAAGTTAACCATGTTGGGATAGAAGAAGAGATCAGGTCCATAAAACAAACCTGAGCTTTAGCCTGTATCCTGTAAGACAGAAACGACTTATCTCCATCCCGCTCTGTTCTAATCACTGTTTCCCTAGCTTACAGGCTTTCAACCGTGGTTTTCCTCCCACAAGAGTCTTCTCTGGTTATTGTAGGGCAGTGTCAGGCGATGGTATCTTTTAATGATGACAAACGGATTTTCCCGATGCTTTCATCTCGTCCTTAAAGCAGATTTACGGTTATTCTTCACTACAGGACGAGAACGGGGGGAATCAATCATGGCGGTGTTGTACAAGCGAAGCGAGCGGGATAAAACATATTTGGCATCCGAGTTCGCTTTCAAGTAGGAGAGACACACACTCTACAGTTCGGGACTCCAACCCTATCATGAACTGTGACATGTCGCAAATTGTTAACGCTTAACAAATGATTGTGTGGGAAGAAATGGAAGCTTGACCATTTACCGTCTATGTTCATCACAATCAGTTATTAGCCTACAAGTCGTATTTCATTGTCGTCATATCATTGTCGTGTTCCTAGTATTATGCTCTGGATTTCTCAGAATGACTTAGCTTTGATCATGGAAGGATCCTTCAAATTCTCCAAAAAATAGACAAGGGCTGTCTGAAAATGGATCCAAACATTCCTTAACATATGTGGACGTTTTGAGACAGCTCCATTGGTCAAATGGCACTATAGGCTTCATAAATCAAGTGCGCCCCATTATATATGACAGCCGTGTTGACCCCGGACTGGCTGTTGAACGCTACAGTCGACGGGCAACCCCGTGCCAAGCTTGGGGGACACATTTACAGGCCTTTAAAACCTGTTCTGTTAACAGCACCTTCAGTATCGGATAAGCCCTGCACTCTGTCCAGGAGTCCACAGGCCACAGGCCCCCTCTCACCCGGTCGGGCGACAGCCACCGGACCTAAAGAGAGAGAACAACACGTTGTCATACTAGGGCGTCCGTGCTGCGCGCTTCGGGCACGAAAGAACCCTTTGACAGTTTCATACGGGGAGGCATTTCTCAGTAGTGTCGAGCTCAGTCCGTAGCCTGTCTGTTAGGCTCCGTGCTCTTCCAATACCAACTGGCTCTCCTCAGAGAAGACCTCAAATAAAGAAGAGAGAGTAAATGACAGACAGACACAGACAGACACGCAGGCAGAAAGATCAAAAGAACGATAGTAATAAAGACAGACAGTAAAAGACTGTGGGGCATGCCCCTGTATACAATGGAGCTGGCAGTGCTGGGCCTGGTCGATGGGGGTGCTGGCTGTCCTGATGTGGGCCGTGTTGACAGGGAGGGCTGGCATGCTGGTGGTGGTCAGAGGCTGTGCCAGGGCTGTGGAGGCTGGTGCAGCTCCGGGGGTCTGGGAGCATGAGGTCATGTTGTTCCCCCTCCTGACGATGTAGGCCCAGCTATGTGTCAGATAGACACACGGTGCGGAGCGTCTCGTGTCTCGGGCCACGTCGGAGAGGTTGTTATGAGAAAACGGGGAAAACACGCCTCTGAATGTGGAGTGATCGTCCGTGCTTGGGCCAGGGGTTTCCCATCCTACGTGTCATGTCCCAGCACGCACCCCCTCCGTACATCACACCCCCTCCACAGCGTGCATCACACTCCTCGCCAAGCCACAAGACTAGTCAACAAAATCAGAGCGGCTCTCGAAAAATACACAAGAGCAGAATGATTCTGACTCACCCTAATGGGGTTTGATGGTAACTGGTTGGACGGGTCGTCACGAGAGCCTCCTTCCATGTGTCCTCGGTTACGACAAGGACCATCTGGGAAGGTGTAAATCAACACTGAGGCTGTTACCTCATCAGGCTGCGGCCGCGAAGGAGACTGGGAGACAGAGTGAACCCCCCTGGCAGAGAGAGGGAGACTGGGAGACAGAACGAAACCCCTGGCAGAGAGAGGGAGACTGGGAGACAGAACGAACCCCTGGCAGAGAGAGGGAGACTGGGAGACAGAACGAACCCCATGGCAGAGAGAGGGAGACTGGGAGAGAGAGAGAAGCCCCCCTGGCAGAGAGAGAGGGAGACTGAGCCACCACACAGAGCAGAGAGAGAGAGAGAGAGAGAGGGGGACTGAACCACCACACAGAGGAGAGAGAGAGAGAGAGAAAGAGAGAGACTGAACCACCACACAGAGCAGAGAGAGAGAGAGCGAGAGAGAGGAGAAGCGAGAGAGAGAGAGAGGAGAGGAGAGGAGAGACAGAGGGAGAGAGAGGAGAGAGAGGATGAGTAGAGGAGCGAGAGAGAGAGAGAGAGAGAGAGGGCCCCTGGCAAGAGAGAGGGGACTGAGCCACCACACAGAGCAGTAAATCTTCATATCAGGGTCAAAATATTGACTTTGAGGAGACAGAAGAAATCAGGCATGAGCACTGGGGAACAAGGGGATTAAGGGAGAGAGGGTGACAGATAGAGAAAGAGAGAGAGAGAGAGAGAGACAGGGAGAGGGATGGAAAGAGAGGGAGAGAGGGAGAGGGATGGAGAGAGAGAGAGAGAGAGAGAGAGAGGGATGGAAGATGGAGAGAGAGAGATAGAGAGATTGAGATGGAGAGAGAGAGAGTTAGAGGGATGGAGGAAGAGAGCGAGAGGCGAGGGAGAGTAGTCATGAACATTGCTCAAACAGGCTGCGTGGCTGATATCATTGTGTCTGTGAACAACTTCCTGTCAGCCCAGACATACTTCACACGCAAGCACACACACACACAGTGACAGACTGTCATACAATACTATAATGATGTCACTACATCCCTAACACTGTGAACAGCACATCGACCATCTCTCAACAAATCAACAGCACTGACTCTTTTATGGTGCGAGAAAACAAACTGAGAAAAGAGACCATTGTCCTCTCTCACACACACACACACACACACACACACACACACACACACACACACACTCTCCTTCTCCTCTTTCTCTATCACCCTCCATCTCCCTCCTTCCTTCAGAGTTTTATGAGACACTGAACAGGAGTCGGAGCAGATGACATGCTGGAAGGAGCGACAGGTCAATGGAGCTATCACACAATACTTCTGAATCAGCCGACAGAGAACACGATGGAGACGGAGAGAGGGGCGGGTGAATAGACAGAGAGGCAGAGAGAAAGACCCAGAAGGGGGGAGAAAGAGGGTGAGACAAAATGCAGGTAGAAAGAAAGAATGAAAAATAGACTTTTACACTTTTACACCATCAAGTGATGGGCACAATCCATCAGCTGGCCCCTGGCCCCCAGTCAGGCGCCTGAGACTCTGTGTGATAGTGAAACATCTACCTTGGGCCACATCCATCATGGAAACAAATTCGACTCTAATAGCCCTTGGACAGCTTCCAAGCCCAACATGCTGTTCAGACCCAGGTGGGACCCATTTGTCTATCTGGTGGAAGGTAAAATCGTAAACCTTGATGAAGGGGTTTGTCTGTGAAATGTAGTCACAGGCTTGAGGATAATACTTTCAGGAGGGAGGTGTGTGTGTGTGTGTGTGGGGGGGAGGTATTGTCTTTTGTGAAAACAGAAACCGTTTGCTCCTTTGGAGTTAATCGTGAGGTAGGCTACCTGTCTGCTGCTTACACAGAGACAGTGCCCTCTAGTGGTGCCATGGAGAATTATCACAGTCATGCCATATAGGCATAGAACATGGCAATAGTAGCTGAGTAGAATATGGCACAATACAGTACAAGGGAAGTAGAGTACAGTAAAGTAAACCCAAGAGAGGGTGGGGAGACAGAGAGAGAGGGTGGGGGGAGACAGAGAGAGAGGGTGGGGGAGACAGAGAGAGAGTGTGGGGAAGAGAAAGAAAGAGAGAGAGGGTGGGGGAGACAGAGAGAGAGGGTGGGGGAGACAGAGAGAGAGGGTGGGGGAGACAGAGAGAGAGGGTGGGGGGAGACAGAGAGAGAGTGTGGGGAGAAAGACGAGAGGAGGGTGGGGGGAGAGGAAAGAAGAGAGAGAGAGAGAGAAGAGAGAGAGGGGGGGGGAGACAGAGAGAGAGGGTGGGGAGAAAGAGAGAGAGGGTGGGGGGAGAAAGAGAGAGAGAGGGTGGGGGAGAAGAGAGAGAGAGGCGAGACAGAGAGAGAGAGACAGAGAGAGAGGGTGGGGGAGAGAGAGAGAGAGGGGGTGGGGGGGAGACAGAGAGAGAGGCGGGGGGAGACAGAGAGAGAGTGTGGGGGAGAAAGAGAGAGAGGGTGGGGGGAGACAGAGAGAGAGGGTGGGGGAGACAGAGAGAGATAGTGGGGGAGAGAAAGAGAGTTTGTGGGGGAGACAGAGAGAGAGAGGGTGGGGGGGAGAGAGAGAGAGAGATAGTGGGGGGAGAAAGAGAGTTTGTGGGGGAGACAGAGAGAGAGAGGGTGGGGGAGACAGAGAGAGAGGGTGGGGGAGAGAGAGAGAGAGGCAGGGGGTCCGGCTGAGCCTTTAAAGCTTTTAAACGTGGGGTTACATCCTGCATGGCCTCTCCACAGGGCGCTGCTGTGAGCTCCTCTCCTTCCCACGCACCCTCCATCCTCCTCTCCTTCCCACGTAACCCTCCGTCCTCCTCTCCTCCATCCTGTCCTAGTCTCCTCTGTCCTGTGCAGAGATTACATCAAATCTGTCCTCATTCATTCCGCTGCGTCACAGTATACTTTGGTATACTTCTATATTGAGGTGAAGTTAACTCCGTTGATCCAGTTGAACTCAAATGGCTCCAGGCAGATCTTTTCCTCAAACTGAACCGTAAGAAAACTGAACTCATCAGGTTTTACAGTGTAGATCACAGGCCTGTGTAAAACAGAACACATGCATCCTCATAACCCCACACTGTGACACACACACACACACACACACACACACACACACACACACACACACACGCACACACACACCACACACACAGTG
The DNA here is from genome assembly GCA_903064625.1 of Mallotus villosus. Classification (NCBI taxonomy): domain Eukaryota; kingdom Metazoa; phylum Chordata; class Actinopteri; order Osmeriformes; family Salangidae; genus Mallotus; species Mallotus villosus. The sequence goes on along the minus strand of CAEFZP010001209.1, from coordinate 163,466 downwards.
CAGCGTTTCTTGATGCACAAGGGCTTGAAATATTGAAAACAACATGCCAGTGTAAAGCTAGTGATTCCACTGACATTAACCAAATAACTTGGTTACGGTTGTTACTGTTGGTGCTTGGGAGTGGGTGTGTATGTATAACTGTCCTGTTTGGTTTCAGCAGAATGAGCCAATGGGAGTCACCCAAAGCCCAAGCCAGGATGTGAATGAGCCAATGGGAGTCACCCAAACCCCGAGCCAGGATTGTGAGGAGGTCTCCAAAACAATGTTCGGTGATTTTCTAGTATGTTTCCTAGTTTGGCTTGTTTTGGGGGCTGCAGCCCTAATAAATAATGTGGACAGGAAGTTGGCATACAAAGACACACTTACTGAGCTGAAGATAGATGAACTCACATGGTCAGATAGTGTGTGTGTGTGTCTAACATGGGTGGGTGAACTGGGATGAACCATCTGTGTGGTCCTGTCTTCCTCTCTTGTCACACACACCACACACACACACACTCACACACTCACACACTCACACAGTGCAGCTGGCTGTGTCTGTGTGTCTGTCTGGGTCAGAGTGACTGCCTTATAGAACCTTTAGGTGAGCTGTCATAATCTATCCACCACTCACCTTCAACACCCACAGACGCTAACCACCCCCACACACACACACACACACATCCATCTGGCAAACACACACATCCCTCTGACACAAAAATCTGTCTTAGGACACCCCCGTCTGACACCCCCATCCTGGCCCACACACCCCCTGACCTCACAACCCACACACACACCCACACACACATCCATCCTGGCCCACACACCCCTGACCTCACCTCGCAACCCACACATACACAGCAACGGGCCTGTTTGATGGGAAGACTCTGCAGAAGGATTGAGTAGTTAGATAATCTCCCACATCCTTAGTATTAGCTGTGTGTGTGGTGTGTGCCGTATGTGTGGTGTGTAAGAGAACGCACGCGAAGTGTCGTGTCAACTTATGACGCAGGTCTCTGGTGAGTGAGTGACGTGTGCGAGTGTGTGTGTGACGCAGGCTGATAATTACACACACACACTCCTCTTTTTAGAAACAGACCCAGGCCCGAGCCAGCGTAATCCTCCTCTTGCTGCTAATCTGCTGTAGGGATTAGCTCCGGTGGTTAAACACCCGGTATATCAGCTCAGATCAATATACACCACTGCATCTTATGGAGAGGTACAGAACGTGTGACTTCCATTCAATAGAAAAATATTGAGTCACTTTATTTTGTTTAACATTGAGATTGATAACAGCTGCAAGGGGGTTATGTATGTATATTGCTTAAAAAATATCAAACCAGTGCTTAGGTATAAAACAAACAGTATGAACATAAAACATTTGGAACAAACAAACTTCCTTCACATTCTACACACAGTCATTTACAATTTACATTTTCAATTGTATGTACACACATGTATCACACAAGGCTATTTGTCCAGGTGGATGACGAAAATGGTTATGGAGAAAAGTGGATATAAAAAAATAGCTAAGGCGATGAATTAGTCACAAAAGTGTAGGATATGAGCTTGTGTTCTACTGTAAAGGTTTATGTAACGGACGTGTCTGCAAACTCCGTCAGAGGTATCGGACAAATCGTCCCGCACGGGTGCGAACTTACCACTCGGGCTTCCAAGCGCCACCACTACAACTACGCCAAGAAAAGCTAGCTATTCATTGACGCGCGTAGCCCATTACAGTACCTGAGGAGTGCGTTCACCGATCAACATCGGCTACACTACCCAGGTGTGTGTCACCGGACACAGGCGTATGGGCTACATAAACATGAGCTAAGATACACGACACGTTCTTACTCTGACCTCCGTGTCATCGTCAGGAGTTACGGTTCATAGCTGCAGCAGAGAAGGTCCACACGCCTCCAAACATCTCTTACAGAACAACATCAAAACATTAGAATAACGCTGAGAAAACGTGTCCAGGTTGTGATGAAGGGAAAGAGGTTTACCCCCACTAGACCTGTTTTGGGGTTTATTTGATTCATTGAATTTGCGTGTCTGAGTGTCTAAAATATTCTGTTTTGAGTTTGATTATTGCTGACCAAATGTTGTGTTGTGCTGTTCACATTGTCTGTTTATAAATATGCTTTATTTTATTTTCTATTGTATGAGAACAGACCACATCATAAACCCTGGGGTACTTTCTAAATGTGTTTTCATTTACATCTAAATCCTTGGAATAAAAGCTCTCTCTCTCCTCTCTCTCTCATATTTCTTTTTCTCATAATAGATTTACAATAGAAATTAGTTATTGCAGCAGTAATGGTCTAATGGACAGTTTGACCATCATCCTGAAGTAGACAAAACATGATTAGACTTGGCCTACAGTGAAATTCACTCTTAACAACTCACCCTTCCAACAGTATTCTACACACAAAAAAACGACTAATACTCATTCTGAAGACCATAGTCCTAGAGAGTATTGCTATTGGTTTGTTACCATTTTCAAGTAGCGAATAGGAATCGAGAATAAACATGGAGGGTTCCCCTCTGTTTGGAAGACACCCAATGAGCAGCGGATATTGCCAACAAAGTCACGCCCCTTTTAAGAATATCTCACCACATTGAGAGAAGGCACTGAAGAAGGAGGGGGAAGGGGCGGGACCAAGCAGAGACCTTTCTGTCTAAACCAATGGGATCAAAGTGACTGACGGCAAGGGACATAGATGAGTACCAGGATTGGCTGAGACAACAGGAACACATGAAAAGCTAAAATCAATATTTTTTTTATGTTTACAAAAAATCCTCAGCCAAACTGTCGTATTCTAAGATGCTTCACAGAGAAGCGATGGACACAACACCATGTGAACACTTCATCCTGATTTGACAGTTGACCAGGGGTCATGACCCCATGACCTCTAGGAGTGTGGTACCGTTCACCTTCTAGTGCCCATGGCAACAGGTCACAAAGGTTTCGCTCTTCAAAGACAAAGGCAGGTTTCTGTACAGTGAGAGAGAGAGGTGTGTTTAGATACAGTCAATTACAACACACACACACACACACCACACACACACAAATGTGTGAAAGATGTGTTGATACCTTATTTTCCCTCATCACATGCTTGTCTACGTGGACGAGCTCTCTCTGCGCGTGTCAATCGATCTGTAAAACACACACACACCTGCCATTAGACGTCTGTCACAAATACTAGGAACTCTAATGATGGCATGCGATGTAATCTAATCAGGTGCAATCCAATACACCTCTCTCGTACACACGCACACACACACTAATAAGCCTGTTTCTTATATGGGATCCAAACATGGCATGCCAACCTCCTAAACAACACACTCGTCACCATCACACCAAACATTACCCCCACATACACACACACATATACAAGCACACACATGTGCATAAACACACACACGCACACATTCACCTCCCTGCCCAAGTGACATCCCCATGGGACATGCTCTAAACGTGAGTAGACACTGTGCTTGTGTTATCCTCTCTGTCACGACTCAATCCACCAGTAATCCCCTCCGTCCTACACGACGACCGACTTACACTTGATGCTGTCGCACAAAGTCTGCAAAACTGCGCGATCTTTGGCGTACAGCTCGATGATGCGTATCCTGTCCTGGATTTCCTGTGGAGAGACAATGATTGTAAAGTGATTGATAAAAATGTAAAAAGATTACATTTACGAAAATTAACTTACGACGCTTTTATAAACACACACACAAGCAGACACGTATGTTTATAACTTGTCAAGGTACACACGCACACACACACACACACCTCCTTGGTGAGTTCGCTGTTCTCGTATACTGTGACGAATCTCCTCGCTGCTGAAGTCGGTGGAAGCCTCGTTGCTGGCGCTGCTGACCGCCGGGGCTTCTGGTAACGGGCGGTATAGTAGTGGCTGTAGCCGGTCGTGGCCTCGCTCTCGTACATGGGGTTGTACTTGGTGGCCCTCTCCAGAGACGGAATGCTCTCCCCTCTCCTGGGAGGAGACAACACACACACAACACAGGAACGCACACACACACACACACAGGCACACACAGAGAGAGAGGGAGAGAGAGTTAGCATCGGACATGGGCAAGATTAGGTCAAACTGCTTTAAGTGTGTGTGTGTGTGTGTGTGTGTGTGTGTGTATGTGTGTGTATGTGTGTGTGTGGTGTGTGTGTGTGTGTGTGTGTGTGTGGTGTGTGTTGTGTGTGTGTGTGTGTGTGTGTGTGTGTGTGTGTGTGTGTGTGGTGTCCTCACCGTATGGGGTCTTCTGCTTCGTCTTATCATATGGTCTCTCAGTGTACGAGCCAAGAAGAATATCACTCCTGAGGCGACCAATAGGAAAGCCGGCAAACAGAGGCGATCGCTATGCCGACCACCAACGGTTCTGACACGTACTCCTCACAGTGTTTCCTCGCGGTACCACCAGTTCTCTCCGACACGACACCTAGAACCACCCAGAACCAAGGTCAGTGGAACACGCCTACAATGGTCAACGATCCAGTCAAACACCTCAGACAACCACCTCATTGCAAGGTGAAGTTTAGGAGTTGGCATGTGAAGTGTGGAACGTCCGTGGTCGTGAGGGAGCCTGGCCTGGTTGGCATGACGAGGTAAACAACAACAAATCAGCAGCATCTGGAAGAAGCTGTTCGTTTTATGAAGTGATAGAGGATGAGAAACCGAAGCCACCACAGACAGGCCTTGCTGCCTGAACGTGTGCGTGTGTGTGTACATGTGTGTGTGAGTGTTTATGTGGGTGTGCATGTGCGTTTGTGTGTCCTAGGACAAAGTGACTAGTGCCGTAACTCTGGGTACCCACCTGCAGATGGCCCCCTTGCCTGGGATGATGTCACACTTGCCGTCGTTGAGGCAGAAGTCTGTCTGCAGCTCACAGATGCTCTGACAGGGAAGCCCATCCACGCTAAAGTAGCCAGCGTTGCACACGCACTCCGCCTCGCCCGACCACCGGTTCACCGAGCACTGCGCAAACTCGTTACACGCCTGGAATTTGCAGGGGTCCGCCTGGTCTCCTGGCAACGGTTGAGAGACGATGGAACCGTGTTAGCGGTAGTGTAGCAGCATTAGCATGGGTTTTAGCATTAGCATGGGCATTGGCATTATCATGAGCGTTAGCATTAGCATGGACGTTAGCATTAGCATGGGAGTCCATGTTGCTGTTTGAAACCCTCAGGCAGAACCCCCTTCTGTTCCCAGACAGGATAGATTCAGCAGATCTCTGAGAATCTCTGGGTGTTCCTCGCCCCCCACCCTCCCTCCCACTGTGCCTACCAAGGGTTTAGCTTCGGGACTTTAGTGATAAGAGAACCAGAGATGCGCAAAAAAACTTCCTTCCAGAACTCAATACCAGGACCAGGACCAATGGTGCGTCCAAATGCACTGTCAATTCGCCAACTGTAAAGAGATTCCTGGGGCTATGTGAGTTTAATCTGCAGAGAAGAATCTCATCAACTCATGTCCCTGCTGCCCCTCCCCCATCTCTCCTGTGTGACACGTGTCATGGAAGGAACGGTAACAAGCCGTCGCCGTGCGGCTCTTGATTGGCTCACGCGACTTATCTTGGCTCAGCTGACGAGGAAGTGGGAGAAGATGTAAACACATGGATGAATCATCGTTATGATATCACCCCTGTGGCCTCCTATGATTCCCTCACCGCTAATACCCAATCATACGAGCTTGCAATTTTATTAAAAGGTGCTACGCCTAGGGCCGTGGAGGGTTCTTTGGAATTGTGATGAAATGTTGAAAAAAGACCTCCCTGAGTAACGTTTATAAGGTTTAGGTAAAATACCGTCAGCTTTCCTTGGAAGACTAAGAACTGGAGAATCCCCTGGCAGTGAGAATGGGAGTTCCCTAAAGAGCTTCATATCAACTTCTTTCCATTTAGTTTGGTGCCCAATTCAAAGAGCAGTCTTACATCGTTCACAGGCATTTACAGGAACCAGTCCAGAGCGAGGGGTGATTTATAAAGCACTTGGATTTTTCTGCTCCTCAGAGAGATGTTGATTATCTTGCTGCAGGAATCTCGCTTTGCTAATCAGTGTGACCATGACTTGCAGGCAACACAGTGTGTGGAACCAAGAAACATCCCAAAGGAATCTGACACCTGCACTCACACAAGAGGCCTCACACACACAAACACAATCACACATACACACACACAGACATAGACATACACACACACACACACACAGACACACACAGACACACAGTTAAAGACACACACACACACACAGACAGACAGACACTCACACACACGCATGAACAGACACACACATAACAGACACACAGTTAAAGACACAAACAGACACTGACATACAGACAACCACACACACACACAAGCCCCTGGAGAGTGAGTCAGTGCAGTGCTATTCACCACATTATGCTGTGAGACGACACAGATCCTCCATAAAAAGGATCTCCAAGCACCGCTAATGCTCTCCCTTCACAGCTCTTCTCTCATTCTCACGTCTTACAGATGTGTTTTCTGGTTTCTACGGATCAAAACACAGCTGACCTGACTCACTTTGGGACTAAGACTAGGTTTAATGATACAGGGGCTCGTTTAAATCCAGTGAATCACATTCTCAGTATCAACCTCATAATATTGTTATTGTGACTGTTACGTGTCTTGATTGCGCTAAGGTTTACACAGGGGTTATTTATGGGAAGTTTATTGAAGGGATATTGCACCTTGTATTGCACTTTATGTCTGAGTTTTTGCAGTGTTTGAATGCTCCGAACTGAATTTCGTTGTCTTCCATGACAATGACATAAATATGATGATTGAATTGAATTGAATTGAGAGAATGCTCCATACCTGACTCCACGTCCAGAGAGTACTTGTCGATGGCCAGGTTCATGGTTTGGTAGGCCGTGTTACAGAAGTCCTCCAGGATCAGGTACACGGCCGTGTTGACGCCATGAGGGACCGGCTTGCCGAACTTCATCCTGCTGTTCACCACAATGCTGCCTTTTCTGAAGTTAAGGATCTCCAGGTTCTGGAAGTTACTGAGGTTGGACTGCAGGTAGGGAACCAGCTGGGACGAGGGGGAGACCAGATCGATGAACTCTCGAAAACTCAATCAACATATGAGATCATTCACGAAATGTTTATCGCTTACTTGATATCTCTTTACCCTAACCAAATTCTTACGTGGATTATGCTATATGCAGATTTGCAGATGATAGTTCTTGAGTGTTGAACACTATACTAAAAGTATTGCTACTAGAGTTGAACACTAGCAACTTGGGGTAATAAAAGTCCCTGGAACCAAAACGACTCTTACCAGCTCTAGGAACCTTTGTTCCAGGGCCTTGTACTCCGGGGAACTTTTATTGAAGAGGTCATCAGAGAACATCATGTTGGTGACCCTCAGGCTGAAGAAGACCATCAGGGCTCTGCCAGGGTTGGCGGGCATAGCGATACTGGCCTGGTCCGTACCATGTGGAGCCCCAGAGGGGAAGCCACTGCTCCCATCATCTGTGTGGTTGGCTCCCCCGTACAGGATCACCTCGTAGCCTTGGTCTGACCCGGTGACGTCGGCCCGGCTGGGCTCAGACGTGTGGACCTGGAGGAACATTCAGGATGGAGGTTTTAGTATACGTCTGTTTGAACATTCAGGATGGATCACTTTAAAGTTTCCGGTAGTGTTAACACTGCAATAATGTAAGGATTCTGTGTTGAGGAACTCTTGATGCTGAGTTAGTAGTTGGTTGATTGAATGATAAGTAGTCAAACATTTTAACCATGGACTGCTGAATCTGTGTGTTTTTGGTAGGTTGATTTATTGATTGGTTAATTAGGTAGCCAATCAGTCCTGTGCCAGCACCATTCCTCCCACCTCTATTGTGATCTCTACGCCAGGTAACGGGGCATCTGTCGCCATGGCAACAGACTCCTCCTCCTCCTCGTCCTCCACCATGATGTCAGAGACGCGTGTGAAGGGTGACTCCCTCTCAGGAGACAGGAGAGTTGGATGGGCTGGGCTCAGGGTGTACTCCACCGGCATATCCTGGGCGGGCTCGTCAACCAATAGGATCTCATCCTCCACCAGATCCTCTTCAGAGATCTCCTCCTCTGGAGCTTCGACCGACGCCTCTCCCTGTGACTCCTCCTCCTCTGGATCCTGTTCTTCCGGCCCCTCCTCCTCCTCAGGCCCTTCCTCAACCACCACCTCAACAACGTCCTCCACTATTGCTTCTACCACTGGAGGTGCCACAGTAAGCACCGTCATGATTGGTTCTTCCCACCTCCACGTCTTCCTCCTGTTCCTCCGTGTCAGGGTAGGGCAGCACCTCGTTGGCCCCCAGACCGGGCTCAGACTCCGGGGGCGAGGAGGTCTCCACGTCTGCTACGTCGAGGTCCTCCGCCGTTTCAGGAAGCAGGCCGATCTCTTCAGCTACCACGGGCTCCAGAGGCTCCACCAACACAGGTGCCTCCTGGGTCTGGGTCGCTATGGGAACGAAGGCAGCAGCTGCTTCATGTTCTTCTATGGTCTCTGTCGTTATGGTGGAGACCTCCAGCTCCTCTGATGTGTCAGCTTCCTCCTGAGCCCGCTTCTTCTTCTGTGGTACCGCCTGGGAGAGGTTCTCCTTCCTCTTCTTCTATGATCCCCTCTCTGGGGGCGGTGTCTTCTTCTGTGGTGTCCTCCTCTGCAGGGGTTTCCTCCCTGGTGGAGGGAGAAGGGCAGGTCGGCTCCAGAGCCGGAGGCCTCGATCTCCAGGGGAGGCTCAGCTAAGGTGGGGTCTTCAGGAGGCTCTGGGTCGGCCGTGTCCGCAGGAAGGAGGTCGTCTGCTGGGGGGGGCCCAAGCAGGGGTCACAGTGTCCACAGTGTTCTCCACCAGCAAGCCCTCGTCCTCGATGGCTGAAGGAGAGAAGGAAAGAGAAACGACCAAAGTCAGGACAGCCTGCTCACTACACTACAGCTCCCCGAGAAGCGTTTTCGTGAGTTTAAAACAACACGATAATAAACATGTTTTTATGTGTACGTGTGCTCTTCTGGGGGGTTTGTGTGGAGTTTGCGTGGGTTGTTCGTGCTGCTCCCCCCCCTCACGCTCACCCTCAGGGGGGGGGCAGGGCCGTGGTGGCGGGGCCCCTCTGCACCTCCTCCTCCACCTCCTCCATCGTCTGGTCGGGCAGGAGCAGCAGCGTCCACTCTCCTCCAGGACGATGACGTCATTGTCGCTCCCCGCCGTCGCTCCGCTGTCAGGACCCCGCCGAAGGGTCAAAGGTCAGCGCCGGGTCAAACAGGAAGTCGTCATTGTTGAGGTAATCGCCGTCTCCTTCCGGGTCGCCCGGGGGTCTCTCTGCGGCCAGGATGTTTTTCTGGAGAAGCCACCGGAATAAAACGTTTAATTTCACGAACCTTCATGAACGCTTCCCTACAGCACAGTCCTACAGTAGAATCAGGTCACCACAAATGATCGTTTTTTTTAGAATGCCCTAACAAGCTAAAATACGTCTGGATATAACGTATATTTATCTTTATCAATATTGTTAACACAAGCCAGTTCCATAACTAAGTGCTGCACAATTATGCTAAACCCCAGAAGAAACATTTGTCCACCTAGAAACCACCTAGAAACCACTAGATGATTCTAAACAGCAGCGAGAAGAGAAGTGCTTCTGCAGTAGCTAGCGGGTGCACTGTTCCCTGTAAATGAACTACTAACAAGGACTTTGCCAGATGCTTCCAGTCCGTATAATCACGCCATTTAATCACTTAGGCACTGAGCAGTAAAGTGTATGAGTAGACCAGACCAGGCTAGCCGAGCAGCGATCATATTACCAGGCATTAGCAGCCGAACCACCAGAGAAGATATCTCACCATCAGGAAGGATTATAGACCTGCCATTGGGTACAGGTACCTCATCTCCCATCACACACACGTTCACAGACAGACACACACACACACACACACACACACACACTAAGCAGCCAAACAGTTCACACAGTTCACACACATTTACTAGTTACCACACCCATGCACGCGTACCCACACACGTGTGCCGTATGCTTTCAGTGTGCTGGTTGGCTGTAGTTGTGACCAGAATAGTTGTGGATTACTATAGCAAGAGCCAAGCTAATCCACAAAGCCCTTCTTCATCCTTTACCTCAGTACTGGTGAGGCCCAGATAACAGTACTCACGCACACAACACACAGTACTCACGCACACACACACACACATGGTTGTACGTGCACACACACACACACACACACACACCCTACTGGTTTCTTTTCTCTCCCATATTCAGCCATCCATCTCAGTATCATACTGCATCTTTACTGTATACTGTAGCCTGTGTCTTTCACTCCCACAGCCCTGCCCACTGTGGGGAAAGTCCTAGTCTTGATCATCGTTAAGACTCCCAGGTTAGTCCCAGGTTTCTACCATACACTAGAGAGACAGTATTCCTGTCTCACAGAGAGGACAGTGGGCGCTGTCATGGACACAACCATCTGACTCACCATGTCGTCAAACGTGGAGGGTTCGGAGGTCGGTTGGAAGGATCCGGGCGAGAGAGACCCTGCCGCTGGAGAACCAAAGAGCACACACATACACACAAGAACCACACACACACACACACACACACCACACACACACACCACAGATGTCAGGTGATGTCACACACACACACACACACACACAGATGTCAGGCACACACACACACACACACAGATGTCAGGCAGACACAAGCCGTGGCAGTGTACACAGCCCCCCCTCCATGCAGAGTGATCCCCTTCTCTAGTTTCCATGCCGACATGTTGACAGCTGTTGTGCTGACTCTGCGTCAGCCTGAGGGGAACCCCACTAATCAGCTCTCGAGGCTGGCAGTTACCCCCCAGGGCAAGCAGCAGGCTGGGGCTAGGGCTGAGGCTGGAGGCTGAAGGTAGAGGTCTGGGGCTGGGGCTGGAGGCTGGGGCCAGAGGCTGAAGGTAGAGGTCAGTGGCTGGGGTGAAGGCTGGGAGCAAGGTTGGAGGCTGGGGCTTGGGCTAGGACAGTAATAAGTATGGGGCCTGGGGCTAGAGGCTGGGGCCTTGGGCCAAGCACGGCCTCTCCCTACTGATTGCTGCCAGGCATATGAGAATATGTACCCCTAATATCACGTCTCAAGCCACTGACGAATGCCAGATGGCGTCCATCATCTGGGTGACACAACAGTAAAGGAATGACGGCAGTTCTCTCACAACACTGACTGGGCGGGTGGACCCACAGGCAGGGGACGGTCAGCATCATCCACAACTTTGTTCCATTCGCTGGCAAGAAAACGGTGCCAGAGCTTGCTAAGCTACATACCGCAGAGCTAGATGTGAGTGTGAGTGTGTGTGTGTGTGAGTGTATGTGTACGTGTGTGGGAGTATAAAGAGTAGACCGAAAGAAATCTGGCTCCCAGCCAGGACACTGGGATTTACAGGAAGTAGACAAGCGGGTCATGTGACAAGCGAGGTCATGTGACAAGCGAGGTCATGTCTCTGATCTGTCCAAAGCCCTGCTGGCTCTCTCCTGTCAGACCTGGCCGTTTAACGAGGAGGTTAGATCTGCAGTGTGGATTACCGTAAACATTTACATTTAGTCATTACTTACTGTAAGTACAGGGACATTGCCCCCGAGGCAAGTAGGGTGAAGTGCCTTGCCCAAGGACACAATGTAATTTGGCACGAACTGGTTGAACCTTCCGATTACTAGCCCGATTCCCTAACCGCTCAGCCACCCGACTCCCAAACACACACTTCTCATAAAAGCCGAGCTCCTCTCCACGTCTCTCAGAAGCCTCACCGCTCTCCAGCTGCAGGGAGTCGTCGTGCAGGCCCAGGGTGGCGTTGCCCAGGTCGCTCTCCCTGTGCAGCGCCTCGGTGATGAAGTTCTGGACGTCCGTGAGGCTGTAGACCACGGTGGGGCGTTCCTCCACCTCCCTGGACCAGTTCTCCACCTGGTTGGACAGCAGCGTCAGGTAGTCCAGCTGCTCCACGCTTGCTCCGTCAGACTCCACCTCCAGCGTCACGGCGTACAGGCCCAGCACGCCGTCCGCTCTGCAGACAAGAGGCACGACACACGATCGTCAACCAATCAGATTGAAAACCCAGGTCTCTCAACCAATCAGATTGAAAAGCCAGGTCTCTCAACCAATCAGATTGAAAACCCAGGTCTCTCAACCAATCAGATTGAACCCCAGGTCTCTCTACCAGGGTTCCTCAGTAATATCATACAATAGTCCAGAAATTGACCTCTAACATCTTATAACTTATTTTATTTTCCTATTTTTTCTTCAATGAATGTATACATGATACAGCGCTAAAGAAACACCTCTAAAACCAAAGCCGTACCACACAAAGAAACACACAATTTTACATGAACCACCTGCCTCAAAACACTGATCCAACAATGTGAAACATCTAATTTACAAGCCTACACCGTTAACGCTATCATTCTCTTCTCATCCAAGATGGCCGCCTAAAAATACAAGCTCTTGGAAGCAGCGATCACTTTCCCTTGGAAGGCAGAGGTTAACAAGCGCTCTGCTCAAGGAGATGTGTGTGGAAGGCTGGAGCGGTGATGGATGATTTGAAGGATTCGCTTCGTTCTGGAGCGCGATTACCAAGTCCAGTCAGCGGAGGGCTCGATATCATAATAAACATGGAGGCAAGCCCAGAGCCGCGTGAGGGGGTGCGGAGCGGGGACGACGGGGCAGAGAGGGACGACGGGGCTGAGGGCTGGAAAAAGCCATCGATCAGTTTCATACGGCTTCTGGGAGCGTTCTACTCTGACCTAGATTGTTAGATTGTTCTGGCTTGGCGTCCGCCTCAGCGCGTGCCTCTATAACAGGTCCTCGTTTGTCCGCTCAGTGAGAGAGAGTGAGAGAGAGTGAGAGAGAGTAGAGAGAGAGAGAGAGAGAGAGATAGAGAGAGAGACGCGAGATAGAGAGAGCTACTATCTCTCGCATCTCGACGCTCTACGCGCTCTATCTCGCTCTCTCGATCGCTCTCCCTCTGCGAGAGCTAGAGTCATGGGACATCCATCATGTATCCATCATTTGGGGTTGTGCAAGACTGACAATGGGGGGGAAGCTGGTGACAAGATGGATCCAAGCGCCTCAAGCCATGAGCAGAACACACGTACTGGGGCTCCAGAGAGAGAGAGAGAGAGAGAAGTTCTGTCTCTTAGAGAAGAGCCCTCTCTTTCTCCGTCAATCCTTTCATCATTCCATCCACCCGTCCGTATCCATCTCCATCCCTCCATGGTCTGGTGACAGGGCAGGAAGCTGATTGATGTAGTCGTAAAGCCTGAGGGATAATCTCCTCTGTGGGGGAACTGAGCATCTGGCTCAGTCTGTTTTAGCCACCATGCTAATTAACCATTAACACTACGACCTCACTTCCTGGGTCACACCCCTGCACATGCTCACGCTCACAGGTAAACACAGCACAGTCTACACATGATTACACA